>JAPVLO010000121.1:0-35000 GCA_027257055.1 Cephalopachus bancanus | reverse complement strand
AAAATAGTTTTACTTGTTTTTATTTGTATAGGTTTATTTTTTAGGTTTACTTGTCCAGATATTTACGTGGATATGTTGTTTAATGAAGAGGTTTGGGCTTCTAATGCACCCATCCCCTGAATAGTGAACATCGTACCCGATAATTAATTTTTCAACTCTCATCTCCTTCCCTCTTGCCCTTTCTAGAAATCCTAGCATGTATTATTTCTCTCTGCATGTCTATGTGTATCCATTGTTTAGTTTCCAGCTATGAGTGAGAACACATAGTATTTGATTTTCTATTTTTGAGTCATTTCACTTAGGAAAATGGTCTTGAGCTCCATCCATATTGCTATAAGAGACATAATTTCATTTTGGGGGGGGCTGCATAGTATTCCATGTTAAATATAGTATACCACATTTTCTTTATCCAGTCATCTGTTGATGGACACTTAGGCTGATTCTATGACATTCGCTATTGTGAATAGTGCCCTGATAAACATGTGGGTGTCTTTTTGATAGAACGACTTCTTTTCCTTAGAGTAGTCAGTGGTGGGATTCCTGGGTCGAATAGTAGGTTTTTTTTTTAGTTCTTTGAGAAATCTTCATAGATTTGCCATAGAGGTTGTGTTTACATTCCCGCTTAGAATGTATAAGCATTCCCTTTAACTCTACATTCTTGCCAACATCTGTTGCTCTTTGACTTTTATTAATAGCAACTTGGACAGACTTAAAGTCGATAATACTGAGTGATCTATCACAGAAACAAAGAACTGAGTACCACATGTTCTCACTCATAAGTGGACCTTGAACAATTATCATAATACTGTAAGAGGCTGGGCACAGTGGCTCACGCCTATAATCCCAGCACTTGGGGAGGCCGAGATGAGAGGATTGCCTGATCGCACAGGTTCAAGACAAACCTGGGCAACTTGGTGAGACCTCATGTCTACAATAAATCAAAAACTTTGCTGAGTATGGTGGCACATGCCTGTAGTTCCAGCTACTTGGAAGGCTGAGGCAGAAGGATCACCTGAGCCCAGCAGGTCAAGGCTGTGGTGGCCATGAGCGTGCCACTGCCCTCCAGCCCGGGGTGACAGAATGAGACTCCAACTAAAAATAAAAATAAAAATAAAAAAGTTATTTTGATTGGTGTGAGATGGTATCTCATTGTTGTTTTAATTTGCATCTCTCTGATAATTAGTGAAGTTGAGTGGTTTTTTCATATATTTCATATATTAGCCACTTGTGTGTTTTCTTTTCTTTTTTTTTTTTTGAGTGAGCGGCCACTGCACTCCAGTCTGGATGACAGAGTGAGACTCCAACTCAAAACAAAACAAAAAAAGAAATAAAAAATATAATGAAAATTAAAAACTCAATGGACAGATTAAATACAATATTAGAAATCACCAAAGGGAAAATAAATAAATTAGAAGTTAGACATAAAAAATTATGCTACACAGCACAAAAACCAAAGGAAAATCAATATGTTAAATAGAGACTGAAAAATAAATAGGGCCAGGCTCAGTGGCTCAGTCTGTAATCCTGCACCTTTGGGAGGCTGAGGTGAGTGGATTGCTTGAGCCCGCGGGTTCGAGACCTACCCGGACAACTTGATGAGACCTCATCTCTACGATAAATCAAAAAATTAGTCAGGCATGGTAGCACGCGCCTGTAGTTCCAGCTACTTGGAAGGCTGAGGTGGAAGGATTGCTGGAGCCTAGCAGGTCGAGGCTGCGGTGGCCGGGAGTGGCCACTGCCCTTTAGCCTGGGTGACAGAGTGAGACTCCCACTCAAAATAAATAAATAAATAAATAAGAAAAATAGAGTTTATATTTAAGCAATTCTACAAAACAGAATCAGAGAAAGGTTATATTCAAGGAAATAGTATCTGAAGAATTTTCATAATTCAAATTTACCAATGTTCAAGGAAATCTGAGAAGTTGTCTAACACATTTAAGAGTGTTAACTAGCTGGGTGTGTTGGCTTATGCCTGTAATCCCAACACTATGGGAGACAGAGGCAACAGGATTTCCTGAGCCCAGGGGTTCAAGACCAACCTGGGCAACTTGATGAGACATCGTCCCTACAATAAATCAAAAAATTAGCTGGGTGTGGTGGCACACACCTGTAGGTTCCAGATACTTGCAAGGCTGAGGCAGAAGAATCCCCTGGACCCAGCAGGTTGAGGTTGTGGTGACCATGAGCATGCTACTAGTGGCACTCCAGCCTGGGCAACAGAATGAGATCCTAACTCAAAAAAAAAAAAGAGTGTTAATTAAAAATTCTAACTTGGCGAGACCTCATCTCTACAATAAATCAAATATTAGCCGGGCGTGGTAGTGCGTGCCTGTAGTTCCAGCTACTTGGAAGGCTGAGGCAGTAGGATCGCTGGAGCCCAGTAGATCGAGGCTGCTGTGGCCGGGAGCATGCCACTGCCCTCCTGCCTGGGTGACAGAGTGAGACTTCAACTCAAAAAAAAAAAAAAAAAAGAAATTCTAAATTCTTACAAAAAGAGAAACATCAGACCCAGACATTTTTACTTATGAGTTCTATCGAATATTTTCAAAGAATGGATTATTTCCATCTTGCAAAAACAATTCCAGGATACAAAAAGAAGGAATGCTTGTCAGTTCATTTTTTAGAAGTCAATACAATTGTAATATTAATGTTATATAAGAAATACTTAAGAAATAAAAACTATAGATCAACTTCCCTCATAAACCTAATGGCAAACATTTTTATTTTTATTTTTGTTTTTTGAGTTGGAATCTCACTCTGTCACCCATGCTGGAGTGCAGTGGCACACTCACGGCCACTGCAGCCTGACCTGCTGGGTTCATGCGATCTTTCCACCTCAGCCTTCCAAGTAGCTGGAACTACAGGAATGTACCACCCTGCCCAGCTAATTTTTTGATTTATTGTGGATACGAGGTCTCACCAAGTTGCCCAGGCTGGTCTCAAAACCCTGCACTCAGGAAATCCTCTCGCCTTGGCCTCCCAAAGTGCTGGGATTACAGGCTTGAGCCATCATGCCTGGCTGCAAACATTTTAAATTAAAAGTTTGTAAAGTTTAATAATCTATAAAAATATAATGTATTTTGCAAATTGGCATTATTACACGAGTGCAAGAATTTTTAACAATAGAAAAAAAATTAAATACAATTAATCTCAATAACAAGTTAAAGGACAGCCGGACTCGGTGGCTCAGCCTGTAATCCCGCACCTTGGGAGGCTGAGGTGAGTGGATTGCCTGAGCCCGCGTGCTCGAGACCCACCTGGGCAACTTGGCGAGACCTCATCTCTACAATAAATCAAAAAATTAGCCGGGTGTGGTAGCGCGCACCTGTAGTTCCAGCTACTTGGAAGGCTGAGGCAGAAGGATCGCAGGAGCCCAGCAGGTCGAGGCTGCGGTGGCTGGGAGTGGCCACTGCACTCCACTCTGGGCAATAGAGTGAGATTCCAACTAAAAAAAAAAAAAAAAAAGTTAAAGGAGGAAAAGCAAATCATCCTGTTGAGAGACAAAAAGTGAATTAAGCTCAAGCCTGTAATCCCAGCACTTTGGGAGACAGTGCTTAGAGGATTGCCTAAACCCAGGGGTTCGAGACCAGCCTGGACAATATGGTGAGACCTCGTCTCTACAATAAATAAAAAATTTAGCTGGGTGTGGTAGTGCATGCCTGTAGTTCCAGCTACTTGGAAGGCTGAGGTGAAGGATTGCCTGAGCCCAGCAGGTTGAGGCTGTGGTGGCCATGAGCGTGCCACTGCACTCCAGCCTGGGCGACAGAGTGAGACTTGAACTAAAAAAAAAAATGTGAATTTAATAAAACTAAATAACTAACCTTAATAAATCATGTTAGCAAACTAGAAGAGCTTTTAGTGTTTTTTTATAAATTAGAAATTATTAGTCTTTCAAGCAGAAGTGATTTAAAACAGGTGATTGATTATACAGTTGATGGAAACCCAACCAGGCTTGGTGAGACAACAACTCAAGAACAGGACACCAGTATTGCCCCTAGGACAACGTATAACAGGAGAAGGTGTTGTTATCAAAGCCAAGAGACGAGAACCGAAGGCAGATGATAGAGCTACGAGTAGCATTGCCTAGTAGGAACTGAGTTTTTGGAGGAAGGGTCTTTCTGGAAAGAGCCTCACAGAGAAGAGACAGGCTTTTCTGGAAACACCAGAGAAGATAGGGAGAAGGTGTTACCCTGGCATCTCTATCTCCCACTGGATAACTTACTGAGAAACTTGAGGACAAAGGAGACTGGGAAATATATTTCCATGAAATACAGAAAGAGAAGGAGAGTAATTGGAAATGGATCTGAGGGCGAACTCATTAACACCTGATAAATGGTTGAAGCAAAGCAAGGAAAAAGATGCTGGTCAAAGCTGGTGGGCTTTACTGCTATTTCAATGTTTTAATTTTAAAAATTTGAGGTGGATATATTATTATTTTAATACTAATGTTTTATTGTATACTCATTTCATAAATATTAAATATTGGGTTGATACCTGAGTTTGGAGTTTTAACAATAGAAAATTTTTTTTACTGTTTTAAATAGTTTTCATCCAAGTCCGATGGTCTTTCTGAACGTGGAGAATCACTCAGGTGAAAGTGGCCCTCTTTGAAATGTCAAAACCATTTTCTTGCCGTGCTTTCCCCAATGGAATTCTCCCCATACACAGCACAAATATTTCACGTGGCCTCCACTGCATTTGCTCCTCTGTTAAACTCAAATAGAAGACTGTCAGAAGTGTTTATTTTTTTCCACTTGACATTTCCTCTTATTTAGCCCACAAATAGCATTAACTTTCTTCAAATCTGTAAAATGCAAAGCATATTCACAAGCACATCACTGTCACTCCAAAAGACAAATAAAAAATGATAAACAAACTCCCAATCTTGTAGTGTTGCCATGCTGAAAAAAACACTATGAAATTATGCATCAGCTCAATATTTAATTACACTTCAAAACAGTGGATTACAAATTTAGATGCATAGTATAATTCAATTATTGTTTCCTATACTGTTATATACAGTATAAAGTACATACATATAGCAATATACGTAACTTTGAGAATATGGACGAGACAAAAAATTACTCCAAATTGTAGTAAATTCAATTGCAAAAATTAAATTTAAATAGGAAGAAGCAAATGCAAAAGATATAAGATCAATCCTCTTTAGTTATGATTATTCAGAATTCAACTGCTACAAATATAGGGAAGCATAACTGCATTGCAGTGTAACTTGGAAAGACTATATGCCAGTAACCATATTGATCCTAATGAAGAAATGCTGTATTTTTTTTTTTGAGTTGGAGTCTCACTTTGTCGCCCAGACTGGAGTGCAGTGGCCGCTCCCGGCCACAGCAGCCTCGACCAGCTGGGTTCCGGTGATCCTTCCGCCTCAGCCTTCCAAGTAGCTGAAAGCGCGCTACCACACCTGGCTCATTTTGATTTATTGTGGAGATGAGGTCTCGCCAAGTTACCCAGGCGGGTCTTGAACCCATGGGCTCAAGCAATCCACTCACCTCAGCCACCCAATGGCACGGGATTACAGGCTGAGCCACCGAGCCCGGCTGTGAGTAGATTTGTTACAGCATTGTAGTCACTCAAGGCAGATAAGTGCATAGCAATCAATCAGTTGGAAGGACTTAGACTAAATTTAAGAGAAGAATAATTAAGATAGAAGAAATGTTTTGGCCTACTTGAGGGCCAGGATAGTCGGGGCACAAGAGAATGGCGTGGGGAGGTTTAAAAATGCCCAGGTCCCATTCTGTGCCAATTAAACCAGAATTTCTGCTTGAGTGTGTCTAGAGTATTGGTATAAAGAAATAGTGAGTTTGATGCATAGCTGATGAAAAACTGGCATCCTAAAGAATCAAGATGTGAAACAGCTGTTTCAAAAGGGACAATCTCCATACTTCAAATTACGAAGAGGACACGAGGCAAAGTGATAAAACAATCAAGCAAAAGGGCTGAAAGAGCTGGTAGATAACAGCTTAGGTAAACTTAAGTTAATTCAGCTGTTTGGTAATGATTAGCTGGAGTAAAAATTGCTTAAATAAATTCCAGTTGCCAAATGATATGAAAATCCTGAGTGTCTTTTTATAGAAACCATATTCCATTTTTTGAATGATATGAGAAAGACTGGAAGCGTTAGAGATGAAATACATTCATTTGCTCAATGGACAAAGGTTTTGTTTTATTTTATTTACATAATGTGAAATGTTTGGTCACCTGGAATAGTGCCTGAAAGTGGATTTAAAATGGAAAATATAGTCAGTGAAACTGATTAATAACTATGAGCGGAAAAATAGGCCAAGTGGAAAAACTTATTCATGTAATTGCTTCGTTTTGCTGACTGCAAAAAGATTTGTTTTGGAAGTGATTTCAGCTATTTAGGTTGGTGGATTGATAGAACAGAGAAGGGTCTTAGAAATGACATTACACAATTTTGTTCATAACAAGACGTTAGTTTGAGCCAAAAAAGATATGCCTCTGTGTTTATCTACCTCCTAAGACATTTTTGTCTTGAGAAGATAGTGATTATACTTGTACAGCATAAATAGTCTTTATGAAAGGAAGCAAGAAGATAGCAGAGGGCTTTCCTAATAATCATGAACTCAGAATTATCAATTTTTTTTTTAAGTTGGAGTCTCACTCTGTTGCCCAGGCTCCAGTGCAGTGGCATGCTCACGGTCACTGCAGCTGCAACCAGCTGAGCTCAGGTGACCCTTCTGCCTTAGCCTTCCAAGTAGCTGGAATTACAGGCATGCGCCACCATGACTGGCTAATTTTTTTTTATTTATTGTAGATATGAGTTCTCACCAAGTTGCCCAGGCGGGGCTCTAACCCATAAGTTCAGGAAATCCTCTCACCTCAGCCTCCCAAAGTGCTGGGATTAAAGGTGTGAACCACCATACCCAGCCAGAATTATCAAATTTTAAAAAGACAAATGTTGCCGGGATCGGTGGCTCAGGCTGTAATCCTGCGCCTTTGGGAGGCTGAGGTGAGTGGATTGCCTGAGCCCGCGGGTTCGAGACCCACCTGGGCAGTGAGACCTCATCTCTATAATAAATCAAAAAATCAGCCGGGCGTGGTAGCGCGTGCCTGTAATTCCGGCTACTGGGAAGACTGAGGCGGAAGGATCAGAGAGGTACAGCAGCTCACACCTGTAATTCCAGTACTTTGGGAGACCAAGGTGGGAGAATCACTTGGGCCCAGGAGTTCAAGACTAGAGAGATCTCGTCTCTACAAAAAAATATAAATTAAAACAAAAAAAACTTAGCCAGGTGCAGTGACGTGTGCCTGTAGTCCCAACTGTTCAGGAGACTGAGGCAGAAAGATCGCCTGATTCCAGGAGTTTGAGGTTGTGGTGAGCTGTGATTGTGCCACACTGCGCTCCAGCCTGGACTACAGAATGAGACTACAATTGAAAAAAAAAAAGACAAAACTAATTTTTCTTTCTTATTTATTTTATTTTATTTTTTTGAGTTGGAGTCTCACTCTGTCGCCCAGACTGGAGTGCAGTGGCCGCTCCCGGCCACCGCAGCCTCGACCTGCTGAGCTCCCGTGATCCTTCCTCCTCAGCCTTCCAAGTAGCTGGAACTACAGGCGTGAGCTACCACACCCGGCTAATTTTTGATTTACTGTAGAGACGAGGTTTTGCCAAGTTGCCTGGGTGGGTCTTAAACCCGCAGGTTCAGGCAATCCACTCGCCTCGGCCTCCCAAAGTGCTGGGATTACAGCCTGAGCCACCAAACCCGGCCCATTTTTCTTTCTTTATACAAAAAATAAATGGAAGAAAACAGAAGTGGCTTATAATTGCATTTACCTGATAACTCATGCTGACATGAAAATATAATTCAAGAAAATCATAGACTTAAATAAAGTAAAAATGAAATATAAAATTCTCCTTCTTCTAGTCTTCCACTATCAGACATCTAGAACATCCCCTGAAGATAATCACTGTGGACAGTTTCTTGAGTATCATTCTAAATATGACTTTAATACACACCCCTAAGGCTGGGCTCAGTGGCTCAACCTGTAATCCCTGCACTTTGGGAGGCCGAAGTGAGTGGATTACCTGAACCCGCAGGTTCGAGACCTGCCCAGGAAATTTGGCGAGACCTCATCTCTACAATAAATCAAAAGGGCATGATAGCATGCGCCTATAGTTCCAGCTACTTGGAAGGCTGAGGCAGAAGGATTGCCAGAGCCCAGTAGGTCAAGGCTGCAGTGGCCAGGAGTGTGTCACTGCCCTCCTGCCTGGGTGACAGAGAGTGAGACTCCAATTCAAAATAAAAATAAAAATACACACCTCTCTCTCTCTCTCTCTATCTAAAATGTATCTTATTTCATACAGAATATAATTTGATCTTTTAATATTACACAAAAAGACATTCAAAACGAGGTTTTGTAATTTTGTTTAATAATTTGACTTCAAGCCGGGTTCTGTGGCTCAGCCTGTAATCCCAGCACTTTGGGAGGCTGAGGTGAGTGGATTGCCTGAGCCGGCAGGTTCGAGACCCGCCTGGGCAACTTGGCAAGACCTCATCTCTACAATAAATCAAAAAATCAGTTGGGCATGGTAGCGTGTGTCTGTAGTTCCAGCTACTTGGAAGGCTGAGGCAGAAGGATCACCGAGCCCAGCAGGTCGAGGCTGCGGTGGCCGGGAGCAGCCACTGCACTCCTGTCTGGGCGATGGAGTGAGACTCTCACTCAAAATAATAATAATAATAATAATAATAATAATAATTTGACTTCAAGATATTCTTACTTTTAACAACTGCATTGTAAGAATATGTGTATTTTATTTAGATAATATTACCAATGACACTAATAACATATCTCAGTTTATGCATTTTTGCAAAATTATCTGTATAATAAACTCCTACAAGTGAAATTTCTGCAGAGCATATGAATTTAACATTTTTTGTTGCTGTGACCTAATAGACTCCTAAACATGGGCCCAGTTTGTATTCCTACAGTATGATATGACAATATCTTATACTTATACCCCTGCTAACATTGACTATTATTGTATTTTTAAAAGATTAACTAATTTGATTGGATTGATGTCGGACATCTTTTATTACTCCTGGGCATTTGTATTTATTTTCTTACTTATTCACCACCCCTATATACTATAGTTATGAATTATGTGTCTTTTTGCCTCATTGAATGGCAAAGATTAAAATTATTGGCAGTAGTGAAATAAAAACAAACTAAAATGTCATACAGTACAGTTATTTTGAAGAATAATTTGACTCTATATATTAAAATTGAAATTGTTTTAAATCTTTGATCCAGTTATTCTGTTTCTAGTAATTTTCCTACCCTTGTAATAATATGAGAAAAAAATCTTTACAAAGATTATTCTTGTAATGTTTGCAAAACAAAACTTACACACGACACAGATTCTCATCCAGAGCTCTGAGTAAATATTATATGCTAAATTTGTACAGCAAAATATGTCTTGCAGGTTGGGTATGGTGGCTCAGCCTGAAATCCCAGCACTTTTGGAGGCCGAGGCAAGAAGATTACCTGAGCCTAGGAGTTCGAGACCAGCCTGGGCAACTTCGTGAGACCTCGTCTCTACAATAAATCACAAAAACTAGCTGGGTGTGGTGGCACACGACTATAGACTGAGGTGGAAGGATCACCGGAGTCCAGCAGGTGGAGGCAGTTGTGGTCGTGACTGTGCCACTGCATCTCAACCCGGGCGACGGAATGAGACTCTGACTCAAAAAAAAAAGAAAAAAAGAAATATGCCTAGCTGTTTAAATCAATGAATTAATTTATAATGTCATGTGAAGACATTTATTTTATGGTATATACACAAGTTATTAAAAATAACATCTTTAGTTTATTTAGTGTAAACTTTTTTATTTTGTCATTAATTGACATAATAATTGAACATATTTATGGATACAGTGAGCTATTTTATTACATGTGTACATTGTAATAATCAAATTTTTAAAAATAATCTTATCCATAGGAAAAATGATTGGATATTTGTACATTTAAATGTTAAAAAGTGGTTATCTCTGAGATGTGGGACTATTGGTAATTTTTGCTTTTTTCTTTTAGACATTTTTAAACTTATTTTTATCTTAATTATTTTATTTTTTATTTTTTTGAGTTGGAGTCTCACTGTCGCCCAGACTGGAGAGCAGTGGCCACTCCCGGCCACTGCAGCCTCGACCTGCTGGGCTCCGGTGATCCTTCTGCCTCAGCCTTCCGAGTAGCTGGAACTACAGGTGCGCGCTACCACGCCCGGCTAATTTTTGATTGATTGTAGAGATGAGGTCTCGCCAAGTTGCCCAAGCGGTTCTCGAACCCGCGGACTCAGGCAACCCACTCTCCTCGGCCTCCCAAAGTGCTGGGATTACGGCTGAGCCACCGAGCCCGGCTTGAACTTATTTTTAAATGATAAACACATATTCCTTTTTTTTTTAGTTGGAATCTCACTCTTTTGCCCAAGCTGGAGTGCAGTGGCACACTCACTGCCACCATAGCGTCAACCTGCTGTGCTCCAGTGATCCTTCTGCCTCAACCCTCCAAGTAGCTAGAACAGCAGGCATGCACCACCATGCCTGGATAATTTTTTGATTTATTGTAGAGATGAGGTCTCACCAAGTTTCCCAGACTGGTCTCAAACCCGTGAGCTCAGGCAATCCTCTCATCTTGGACTACCAAAGTGCTGGGATTATAGGTGTGAGCCACGGCATCCAGCCAACACTTACTACTTTTTTTCTTTTTTTTTTGAGTTGGAGTCTCACTCTGTCGCTCAGACTGGAGTGCAGTGGCCGCTCCCAGCCACCGCAGCCTCAACCTGCTGGGATCCGGCGATCCTTCCGCCTCAGCCTTCCGAGTAGCCGGAATTACAGGCATGCGCTACCATGGCCGGCTGAGTTTTTGATTTATTGTAGAGATGAGGTCTCGCTGCCCAGGCGGGTCTCGAACCGGCGGGCTCAGGCAATCTACTCACCTCAGCCTCCCAAAGGCGCGGGATTACAGACTGAGCCACCGAGCCCCGCACACTTACTACTTTTAAAATAAAAATAAAGGGCCGGGCTCAGTGGCTCAGCCTGTAATCCCGGTACTTTGGGAGGCCGAGGTGAGTGGACTGCCTGAGCCCGTGAGTTCGAGACCCACCTGGGCAACTTGGCGAGACTTCATAACTACAATAAATCAAAAATCAGCCGGGTGTGGTAGCGTGTGCCTGTAGTTCCAGCTACTTGGAAGGCTGAGGCGGAAGGATCGCCGGAGCCCAGCAGGTCGAGGCTGCGGTGGCCGGGAGCGGCCACTGCACTCCAGTCTGGGCGACAGAGTGAGACTCCAACTCAAAATAAATAAATAAATAAAAATAAATAAATAAAATAAAGTTATTTTCATTTTGAAAAATGAATTCCAATTGAAAAATGTCATAACAGTTGGGTGTAGCAGCTCATTCCTATAGTCCCCACACTTTGAGAGGTGGAGGTGAGAGGATTGCCTGGGCCCAGGGGTTCGAGACCAGCCTGGGCAACTTGGCGAGATCTCATCTCTACATAATTTTCAAAAAAAAAAAATAGCTGGGTCTGGTGGCAGGCACTGGTAGTTCCAGCTACTTGAAAGGCTGAGACAGAAGGATCACCTGAGCCCAGTGGGTCAAAGCTGCGGTGTCCATGAGCAGGCCATTGCACATCAGCCTGGGCTGCAGAGTGAGACTCTGACTCAAAAAAAAAAAAAAAAAGTCATACCACAGCCGCATTCCAAGAATTCATTATTCTGGGTGCTGGTATAAGGTACTAGTGATACCATATTGTCATATATGTTTAGCTTCTGCCTTATGGCTGAAGATGAGCTTAGGAAGTATTGCTGCCTAATTTATGGGACTTTAAGCTGATGCTTGATGCACACGAAGCATCACATCAGCTTTAAGGAGAGCATTCTATCTCCTTGGACTGTATTCTCTACTTTTTATCATATTTATTAGTACCAGAATTCTGTGACTGTTGCCTGAAGAACAAGAGAGAAAGTTCAAGGAAAGTGAAACAATGAAACTAGATTTAATTAATACTCTGGCTTGTCAGCAGCTTTCATGAAAGATTTGTTTGTTGAAGAAGTTGAACCTATTAGCTTAAACAGGGATTAACTCTGCTAGCTCTGACAGAGCATGGACAATTAGGAGTTTATTGGGAATTAATTGAAAATAATGCAGTGTTCTGAGATGGGAGGAAGGTGATTTAAAGGAAATTATGCCAGGTGCTTTGAATCAACCAAGGGTAAACAAATGCAAAATATCATTTGATGAAGTTTATACACTGATGAAATAATTCCAAGTATAAGAATGGAAAGTTAGGAAGAATGAGTAAATTTACAGCGACGGATAGCCAACATGTACAGTTAAAGAGGAGCTGGGCGTGATGGCTCAAGCCTGTAATCCCAGCACTTTGTGAGGCCTAGTGAAGAGGATTACCTGAGCTCAGGGGTTCGAGACTAGACTAGGCAACTTGGTGAGACCTTGTCTGTACAATAAATCACACACATACACAAAAAAACTACCCTGGTGTGGTTCAGCTACTTGGAAGGCTGAGGCGGAAGGATCGCCTGAGCCCAGCAAGTCGAGGCTGCGGTGGCCGTAAGCGTGCCACTACACTCCAGCCTAGGTGACAAAGAGTGAGACTCCAACTCAAAAAAAAAAAAAAAAAAAAGAAAAGAAAAAGGAAAAAGGAACAGTGAGTGAATGGCATTAGTTGAGCATATAGTTTAAGAGGGCATACGCTAGTCATTTATAAAGAGGTTTCAGAGGCTGGGCTCCGTGGCTCAGCCTGTAAACCCAGCACTTTGGGAGGCTGTGGTGAGTGGATTGTCTGAGCCCGCGGGTTCGAGACCCGCCTGGGCAGCGAGACCTCATCTCTACAATCAATCAAAAATTAACCGGGCGTGGTAGCGCGCACCTATAGTTCCAGCTACTTGGAAGGCTGAGGTGGAAGGATCGCCGGAGCCCAGCAGGTCGAGGTCAAAAAAAAAAAAAGATTTCAGTCATCAAAACACTGCTTGTCTTAGGCTGTTTGGGGTGCTGTAACAAAATACTACAAGCAGGATAGCTCATAAACAACAGAAATTTATTTCTCACCATCTTGGATGTTGGGAAGTCAAAAATCAAGTCAGATTCAGTGTTGGGTGAGGGCTCCCTTTCTGCCTCATAGATGGAGCTTTCTTGCTATGTGGGACCTTATACTGTGGAAGGGGCCTAGGTGCTCCATGGGGTCTCTTTTCTTTTCTTTTTTTTTTTTTGAGTTGGAGCCTCACTCTGTCACCCAGACTGGAGTGCAGTGGCCGCTCCCGACCACCACAGCCTCGACCTGCTGGGCTCCGGCGATCCTTCCACCTCAGCCTTCCAAGTAGCTGGAACTACAGGCATGCACTACCACGCTCGGCTAATTTTTAATTTATTGTAGAGATGAGGTCTCGCCAAGTTGCCCAGGCGGGTCTTGAACCCTCGGGCTCAGGCAATCCACTCACCTTGGCCTCCCAAAGGCGCGGGATTACAGGCTGAGCCACCGAGCCCGACTCTGGAACTCTTAATAAAAATTTCAACGCATGAATAAAAATATTACTGTACTACTGTATTCTTACCTTTCTAGTTGAAATGGAACTCCACATTTTTTTTTTCCCAAATTGGAGTCTCACTCTGTTGCCCAGACTGGAGTGCAGTGGCCGCTCCCAGCCACCGCAGCCTCGACCTGCTGGACTCAGGCAATCCTTCCGCCTCAGCCTTCCGAGTAGCCAGAATTACAGGCATGCGCTACCACGCCCGGCTGATTTTTTGATTTATTGTAGAGATGAGGTCTCGCTGCCCAGGCGGATCTCGAACCCACGGGCTCAGTCAATCCACTCACCTCAGCCTCCCAAAGGCGCGGGATTACAGGCTGAGCCACCGAGCCCTGCTGGAACTCCACATTTTTAAAACACTTGACTAAGAAAGACAGAGAAAACAAAACATCAATGAGACTGACAAAGAGTGGAGGTTGTAGACTGGGCTGTGTATAACCCACAGATAATGTTACTTAAACCTGAATAATCCAGATGTTCTGATTTTTGGCCTCTGTCTCCAAGACTCTCACAGATTTGTTGTCACAACTCTATGAGTGAGAGTAATATTTTCCAAGAAGGCAAGAATCCCTTGAAAAATTAATCCAGGGACACTTAAAAAAGGATTTAGGAGATAAGCTTCAGGCTAGGATTGGGAAAATAAAAACAATTTGCTCTCTTTAGACTTAGAAATTAGTTTATCCCAGATTTTGGAGGACAGAGATGTCTATAACCCTTATGGTTATGTGGAAGAAGCAAACTACACAGAGCCATCTTGGGAATAAGGCAGAGACGGGTCAGAAGTCTTTGTAGGATAAATATGGTCTTGTGGGTTATATTTTTCTTTCATCATTTCTGAATGTTTGATAAACCATCATGAAATTTATAGCTGTTTTGTTCTGTTCTGTTCGAAGGAAGAGTCTGTCCAATGCTACTGTTGAAGAAAGGGAATCTCCCTTCCCCAAGGCAAGAAGGTGGTAGCAGCAGTAATCAGATAATGGTTCAGAAAATAGCAGGGCCTGGTGGCTCACGCCTATAATCCCAGCACGTTGGAAGGCTGAGGAGAGAGAATTGCCTGAGGTCACAAGATCAGCCTGGGCAACTTGGCAAGATCTCTTCTCTACAATAAGCCAAAACATTAGCTGAGCATAGTGGCGCACACCTTTAGTTCCAGCTATTTGGAAGGCTGAGGTGGAAGAATTGCCTGAGCCCAACAGGTAAAGGCTGCGGTGGCCATGAGCGTGCCACTGCACTCCAGCTGGGGCAATAGAGTGAGACTCTGACTCAAAAAATAAATATATAAATAAAAAAGAAAAGAAAACAGATGACCTCATGAGGAGCAGTGACAACTACAGTGTTTATCAAAAAGACAGGAAACAAAAAGCACTTGAACTACACATTGGACCCCATGTAAGACAATACTGGGGTCTCCTCATAATACAGAGCTGGAAGCCCCCTCAGGATATTAACTTTCAAAAATAGAAAGCAGGTAAAATTCTGTGCTATTGTAACTTGAGATACATTGGTATCATAACAGGTGAATAGAGTAAGTATTAGGCAGAAAAAGTAAGGGGAAGAGGGTGAAGTGACTTGCCTAAGGTCACAGACTTATTTAATGATGAACCTGCCATTTGTTCATTCTCTTGCCCATCCTTGCAACTTCTCATTGGAAACTTTCAAGTTCTTTTCCCTATTCTACTATTAAATAAGAACTCTCGTCCGGGTAGGGTGACTCAGCCCTTAATACCAGCACTTTGGGAGGCCGAGGCGAGAGGGTTGCCTGAGCCCAGTGGTTTGAGACCAGCCTGGGCAATTTGGTGTGACCTCGTCTTTACAGTAAATCACAAAAATTAGCCGGACGTGGTGGCATATGTCTGTAGTTCCAGCTACTTGGAAGACTGAGGTAGAAGGATCGCCTAAGCCCAGCAGGTCGAGGCTGCAATGGCTGTGAGCGTGCCACTGCACTCCAGCCTGGGCGACAAGAGTGAGACTCCAACTAAAAAAAAAAGGACTCTTATAGGTCTTGCTGGGGGTTTACAATGGGTGAAAGAGTGAGTTATGATTGAAATATAACAGGGGGAGAGATTGGCAAAAGACATGTTTTGTCTAAAGAGGAAACATTCACTCATAAGCAGACCCTGAACATTTACCATAATACAGTAAGAAAGGGATTGGCAGTAGTGGGACACTGCCAGGGAAGGGTGTGGGAGCACATAGCATCAATAAGCTTACCTGATCTCAAACCAGGTGAAGTAGGGACCGAAGGAAGGCCCAAACTTTACCTGTACAATGACCACTTGTATGCCTAAATCAGAATGGTACCCCACATCTTTAAAATAAAAATTTTAAAAAGTAAATTATGATAAATAAATAGGGAACGTCAAAAAATTTTTGAGACTTGGAAAAGCAGTTCCAGAAAAAACTGGTTCATTAAAATACCCTTTGAAGATTCCTTACCAAAAAAAATAAGAGTTATAAAGATGAGGTTTATGGGAAAAATAAAAATAATTTAGTGCACACTATAAATTGGAAGATCATATAGGTGATTATCAGGCAAGAAAGGGTAGAGTGCCAAAGTTAAAATAATAATTAAGTGTAGGAGAGGCTACATAGAGAAAGAAGATTAGAAAATTCGATTTAAGAAAATTTAGATTGCCAAATCATGAAGTATTAGGAAACATTTGTTTCAGTATTCTGTAAACATCTTCAACTATTTAGAGTAAACCAAGTCATCTGAAATTCTACCACCCAGAGAAAAATATGTTTATGTATACATAAAGTATGACACATATATAGAATATATTTTACAAAATTTCTATCTCCTTTTTTTTTTTTTGAGTTGGAGTCTCACTCTGTTGCCCAGACTGGAGTGCAGTGGCTGCTCCCGGCCACCGCAGCCTCGACCTGCTGGGCTCCAGCAATCCTTCCGCCTCAGCCTTCCGAGTAGCCGGAATTACAGGCATGTGAGACCACGCCCGGCTGATTTTTTGATTTATTGTAGAGATGAGGTCTCGCCAAGTTGCCCAGGCGGGTCTCGAACCCGCGGACTCAGGCAATCCACTCACCTCGGCCTCCCAAAGCACTGGGATTACAGGCTGAGCTACCGAGCCCGGCCTCTATCTCCTTTTTTTAAACCACATCATATGTTGGAAAAATAATTATATTTCAATAAATATAACTGTATATCATCATGAGTGGCTGATTGGTATTCTATTGTATTGATGCACCATAATATAGCTAAGCAAATCTGCTGGCATGGACATTTGATTTGTTTCCAATTTTTCACTATTATAAGTAAAACTGTAGAGAACAGTTTATCTGTCCACTTGTCCAACAGCCACTTGAGAATGTACTTCTAGAAATGAAACTGCTGGATCAACATACATAAACACTCATTTGATTTGTCTTTGAAACTCCCATCCAGAAAGATAATTTCAATACATTTTCACCAACAGGGTATGAGAATACCTTTTTAAGAACATTATGTTAAAACTGAATTTTGTTACCTTTTAAAAATTCGCCAATCTGGTAAGAAAAAAACACAAATAAAAAAACTTTTTATTTACTTACATTTCATTTCCTTTATTATTAATGAGTGTAGCCATATTATAAATACTTACATAGGTCTATTATGTAAACTTTACATATACATTTTCATTTCTTCTTATAATGGATTTTTCTTTCTAGTTTATAAGCTTTTTATGTATGTTAGAGATATTTGTTTGCCATGTTGTAAGTATTTTTCTTGGTTTGAAACTCATTTGAACCTTATTTATGCTGATTTATTGGTATATTATAGAAATTTAAAGATTTTTTTTAAAAAGTTAAATCTAGTAGTTGCCTTTATCATGCTTTGCTTTAGTTCCATATTAACAATAGATGATTACACAAATGTTATTTTAAAATTCCATGTGTTTTTTGGCACTTTTATTCTTTTTTTTTTTTTGAGTCGGAGTCTCACTCTGTCACCCAGACGGCCACCGCAGCCTCGACCTGCTGGGCTCCGGGGATCCTTCCGCCCCAGCCTTCCGAGTAGCTGGAACTACAGGCGCGCACTACCACGCCCGGCTGATTTTTTGACTTATTGTAGAGATGAGGTCTCACTGCCCAGGCAAGTCTCGAACCCGCGGGTTCAGGCAATCCACTCACCTCAGCCTCCCAAAGGCGCGGGATTACAGGCTGAGCCACCGAGTCCGGCTATTTATTTTTTTTAAACTAAAGTTGCCCAGGACTATCACTATCTTTCTTGCAGTCCTGTGACCATTGACCTGCAAACTGAGTGACAGCTGAATGGAAAGTTTCAGGATGTAGATTCTGGGACCAAACAGACTAAGTTTGGACACTGACCCTGATGCTGACAGGCTATGAGAACTTGAACAGTTTACTAAACCTGGGTCACTTCCTTTTCTAGTATATAAAGTGAGGTTGTTCATAGTACCAACCTCACAGAGCTTTTGTGAGGCTTAAGGAAGATAAAACAAACAAAATACTTAGAAAATGCTTGTGCTATTTATACCGCTACCACTACATACCCTTCTAGAATGTGAGATAGAATGGCGTGAGGATTCTCAGATCAGATAAAATTTCACAGGCCATGTTAAGAACTAAGAATTTTGTTTGTTTGCTTTTGTTTTGTTTTGAGTTAGGAGTCTCACTCTGTCGCCCAGACTGGAGTGCAGTGGCCGTTTCCGCCCACCGCAGCCTCGACCTGCTGGGCTCCGGCAATCCTTCCGCCCCAGACTTCCGAGTAGCCGGAACTACAGACACGCGCTACCACGCCCGGCTGATTTTTTTATTTATTGTAGGAGACGAGGTCTCGCCTGCCCAGGCAGGTCTCGAACCCGCGGGCTCAGGCAATCCACTTGCCTCAGCCTCCCAAAGGCGCGGGATTACAGGCTGGGCCACTGAGTCCAGCAGCAAGAACTAAGAATTTTTTATTCAAGAGTCTCTTGCTGGGCTCGGGGGCTCAGCCTGTAATCCCGCGCCTTTGGGAGGCTGAGATGAGTGGATTGCCTGAGCCCGCGGGTTCGAGACCCGCCTAGGCAGTGAGACCTGCCTGGGCAGGCGAGACCTCATCTCCTACAATAAATAAAAAAATCAGCCGGGCGTGGTAGCGCGTGTCTGTAATTCCGGCTACTCGGAAGGCCAGGGCGGAAGGATCGCCGGAGCCCAGCAGGTTGAGGCTGCGGTGGCCGGGAGCAGCCACTGTACTCCAGTCTGAGCGACAGAGTGAGACTCCAACTCAAAAAACAAACAAACAAACAAACAAACAAACAAGAGTCTCTTGAAGTCCTCACCTTCCCTTCTCCTTTTTTTGTTCACAGTTCTGTTAACAATACTACCCTTTTCTTTAGGGGATTCAAAACGACAAAAAGGGACTGATGGATCAAATGCCTTTCTACTGTCAAAGTTCTATTTCCTTATTTGCCAGTTCTTTCTTCCATGTCCCAATCATAATCTTAAGGATATCATTGGCCACTCAATCAACTAACCCAGGAGGCTGCCCTACCTCTGGATTTCCCAGCCATAGGAGCTAACAAATCTTTTTGTATTTAAACTCAATCAATTCAAATGTTCACGCTACCTTTGATAATAGAGATTGGTGTACAGACTGTGGTAGGGTGAGATAGCATAAGGGATGATCTGAATCAGCCACGGTTGAGTAGAAAAAATTTGTATGAATTATTTGTGACTAATACAGAGGATTCTAGATTATAATGTTGAACTGAGTACAGACATTTATTTCCTTTCCTTCCTGGGCTCTCATATTAACACAAAGTCTGGAAGAAAATATGGTCAACATATGGGAATGTAACCGATTTCTGGAGGATGGAAAGGTGGAACCTTGTTCGAAGACATTACAGAGTGAGGAAGCAGTGGATGAGAACATTCAGTAAGAGACAGTGAAGGAGAGAGTCTATCTGCCAGTAGAACCAGACTCCAGGATTAGGACCATCTATGTGAAGAGTAACTGCAGGAGTGGGGAAAAGAAGGAAGACAATGAGTTTGGAGGCTTTACGCTTTCTCCCGATATATGAATAAAATTGTGAAGCTTTTTGTGGGTGTGAAATGAAATGTCTTTTTCAATTCTTATTTTAAAAGTTGACTAGTCTTGCCGGGCTCGGTGGCTCAGCCTGTAATCCCGTGCCTTTGGGAGGCCGAGGTGAGTGGATTGCCTGAGCCCGAGGGTTCGGGACCCGCCTGGGCAAGCGAGACCTCATCTCTACAATAAATCAAAAAAATTAGCCGGGCATGGTAGCACACACCTGTAGTTCCAGCTACTTGGAAGGCTGAGGTGGAAGGATCGCCGGAGCCCCGCAGGTCGAGGCTGTGGTGGCCGGAAGTGGCCACTGCACTCCAGTCTGGGCAACAGAGTGAGACTCCAACTCAAAAAAAAAAAAAAAGTTGACTAGTCTTTATAATAGTTTGTTTTTAAGTGTTAGTGTTTTTGTGTTGCAGTTGTTTCTCTTCTGTTTAGTTTATATTTCTCTCTCTTACAAAACTTTGTCAGATTGATTGGGCCCAGAAAGTGACCATTTTTTGAACACTCAAGGAGAGTGATTCTCAAAGTGGTCCTCAGACCAGTGGTATCAGCATTACCTGGGAACTTGTTAGAAAATCAAATTCGAGAAAGACAGAAAGAAAGAGAGGAAGAGAGGGAGGAAGGAATGAAAAGGAAGGAAGGAAAGAAAAGGAAGGAAGGAAGACTGAGGAAGGTGGCTCATGCCTGTAATCCCAGCACTTTGGGAGGCGGAGGAGGGGAGATTATGTAAGCCAAAGACTTTGTAACCAGCCTAGAAAACATAGCGAGACCTTGTCTCTACAAAAAAATTTTTAAAAGTTAGTCAGTTGTGGTGGCCTGCACCCGTAGTCCTAGCTTAGCTACAGGGGAGGCTGAAGCAAAAGGATCACCTCAGCTCCGGAGTTTGAGTCTGTGGTAAACCGTGATCGTGTCACTATACTCCAGCCTGGGACAGAGTAAGACCGCAAATCAAAAGTAAGTAAGTAAGTAAGTAAATAAATAAATAAATAAAAGAAATGCAAATTCTTGGGCCTTACCTACTGAATCACATACTTCCAAGTGAGGGTCAAGGAATCTGTTTAAATAAACCTTTCTGAGTCGGGCTCAGTGGCTCAGCCTGTAATCCCACGCCTTTGGGAGGCTGAGGTGAGTGGATTGCATGAGCCCTGCGGGTTCGAGACCCGCCTGGGCAACTTGGCGAGACCTCATCTCTACAATAAATCAAAAAATCAGCCGGGGTGGTAGTGTGCGCCTGTAATTCCGGCTACTCGGAAGGCTGAGGTGGAAGGATCCCCGGAGCCCAGCAGGTCGAGGCTGTGGTGGCCGGGAGCGGCCACTGCATTCCAGTCTGGGCGACAGAGTGAGACTCCAACTAAAAAAAAATAAAAATAAAAAATAAACCTTTCTGGTGATTCTGATACACACTCAAGTTAAATCACTACTGTAGCAATAACTATTGAAAACACTCTTGCATGGCTTGAGAAAATTGAGAACCCTGACTTCTGAGAGGATTTTGCTTGGTTTGTCTAAACTAAGCATTGATGAGCCTGAATGCGTTTTGTAGTAAGAATTTTCTCTTTTGTTTGGAGTTCCATAGTCTTCGGAAAACTCTAAAGGGTTTCAAGAGTATAAATTTCTCTCTCCCTTCTCTCAAAAAAAAATAAAACAAAAGAAAACAAACCCTAGAAAAATCTCATAAAAATAGAAAAATGAGTGAAAAGAAGACGTGAGGAATGTTCTGTATGTCAACAATAAAGTATTACTAAATCAAAATTTATATTCCTTTTTTTTTTTGAGTTGGAGTCTCACTCTGCCGCCCAGACTGGAGTGCAGTGGCCACTCCCGGCCACCGCAGCCTCGACCTGCTGGGCTCCGGCTATCCTTCTGCCTCAGCCTTCCCAGTAGCCGTAATTACAGGCATGCGCTACCATGCTCGGCTGATTTTTTGACTTACTGTAGAGATGAGGTCTCGCTGCCCAGGCAGGTCTTGAACCCTCGGGCTCAGGCAATCCACTCCCCTCAACCTCCCAAAGGCGCAGGATTACAGGCTGAGCCACCAAGCCCGGCTAAAATTTATATTCCTAAATTAACTTCTAATCTGACTGGATGAAAATCAGAAATAAACAGCACAAAAATATATAATAAAGTAGGAAGACAATCATCATTGCCCAGAATTAGATAATGAGTTCCCATTGTATATATATAAATATCTCTTGAACAAATTATTAAACATTTTCTTATCTCTGAAGAAAATTAATGAATTAGGCTAAACAATTCCTTAAATTTAATGGAGCTCCAGTTTTCATTGGCTTATCTAATAAACACAGATAACTTGCTGAACTGTACATCAGAGGAAGAAATATATAGAAGTTTAGTTCTGAGATGAATTAATAGACTTGGTTGCTATGTCAGAGGTAGGAAGCAAGGGGAGGAAATATGGTAAGAGGAACTGCATATTGTTAAGGTTTTTGACTTGAAGGGTTTTGCTATTAGATTAAAATACAGTTCAGTAATATTTCTACTTATAGGAAATCCTTGGATAAGTGCATATGGTTTGATGATTTGGATTTAAATAAATTGTGCGTGTTCTCTCTGATTGTATCACAATGTTAGAATTAATGTTAGCATATTTTTTTCTGGTTTGTAAAATATCTTAATTAATCAGAACTTACTAAATCTTCCCTACTGGCTTTATGACTCAACTGAACTGAATTATTAAACTAGTATTTTTTTTTTTTTTTTGAGTTGGGAGTCTCACTCTGTCGCCCAGACTGGAGTGCAGTGGCCACTCCCGGCCACCGCAGCCTCGACCTGCTGGGCTCCGGCGATCCTTCCACCTCAGCCTTCCAAGTAGCTGGAACTATAGGTGCGTGCTACCATTCCCGGTTAATTTTTATTTATTGTAGAGATGAGGTCTCGCCAAGTTGCCCAGGCGGGTTGCGAACCTGCGGACTCAGGCAATTCACTCACCTCAGCCTCCCAAAGTGCGAGATTACAGGCTGAGTCACTGAGTCTGGCTGGGTATCAGTTTAAATTGAATTTTAATATACTGATTAACTTTAAGAAACAGGCAAATATTTTATTGAGATAATTAATGAACAATCTTTGAATACTCTAGCAAAATTTTTGACATATATATGCATGTTATTTTTATATATTACAGGGTGGGTATCAAATAAAAGAATGACCATATATACAAACACTCAGCTTCTATTAGTATATATTTTCATGTTTCCTACTTTAAGAAATAAAACCAGCCGGGCTCGGTGGCTCAGCCTGTAATCCTGCGCCTTTGGGAGGCTGAGGTGAATGGATTGCCTGAGCCCGCGGGTTCGAGACCCGCCTGGGCAGCGAAACCTCATCTCTACAATAAATCAAAAAATCAGCTGGGTGTGGTAGCGCATGCCTGTAATTCTGGCTACTTGGAAGGCTGAGACGGAAGGATCGCTGGAGCCCAGCAGGCGAGGCTGCGGTGACCGGGAGCGGCCACTGCACTCCAGTCTGGGCGACCGAGTGAAACTCCAACTCAAAAAAAAAAAACAAAAAAGAAACAAAGAAATAAAACCAGTGTGTCTATTTGGAAAAGTGCATGCAATACAATTATTGTATTTTTGCTTATCAAGGCAAAGGGAAATAATTTTGTCTAAAAGGTAAATCGTATGGTTGTGTTAGAATATAAAACTGGGTTTTAAAATACACATTTTAGGGTATATAATAATTGCAGAATATCTGAAGGAAATAAACTTTATTTATTATGGCTTACAATACCTGCAAATAATGAGTTTAAATGAGCAACAAAATGTTTATAATTTATTTTACTAAGTTGACTCAATAAGAATGCGTTTATGTATAAAATGAAAAAGAACTTCTGAATCCTTTAGTGCAATTTGTTAAAGGAGTGCTCTAAAAGAAAGTACTACTAGCCGGGCTCGGTGGCTCAGCCTGTAATCCCGCGCCTTGGGAGGCTGAGGTGGCCGGGAGCGGCCACTGCACTCCAGTCTGGGCGACAAGGTAAGACTCCAACTCAAAAAAAAAAAAAAATGACTACATCAATTGTAATATCTACTTTATGGGGTAAATCTAATACTCTAGAGAGGTATCAAAGTGCTCTAATTGCCCTTAATATGTTTTTTTCTTATGGTAATCACTGATTAAAGTCTCATCAGCTGAGTATGTATTATATCTCAACAGAGAGTGCCACTGTACCCCACTGTGACATTGCTTGCTATGACAAAAAATATATATACATACATATTCCCCTTTCAGTTTTGTTATCAATAAAATCGCTTTTCCCTTTAAACATACTTAACAGCCTCTCTATAAGCCAATCAGAAGTTGAGTCATCTGGAGGAAATATCAAAAGAGTTTCAGTAAAAACTGTACCAGACAGTGTTGATACTATTGATACCACAGGAAATTGACTCATGGATATAGGCCTCCCAGAATAGGCTGACCTTGTCCCTACAAACAATATTCCAACTATACCAAGTGAATGAGTCAGGATTTCTAAGGCACTCATAATGTGGAAGCAGATGAATTTATGAAAGTAGACTGCTCAACTCAAAAAAAAACAAGAGGTCGTTACTCAGGACTAAAAGGACATAATAAATTTATTCAATTGATGTTACTCTAATTTTCCTTTTTTAATCAACATGAGAGAAAATCCTTTTCTTTCCTCTTTTTTTTTTTTTTTTTTTGAGTTGGAGTCTCACTCTGTCTCCCAGCCTTGACCTGCTGGGCTCCGGCGACCCTTCTGCCTCAGCCCTCCAAGTAGCTGAAACTACAGGCGCGCACTACCACGCCCGGCTAATTTTTTAATTTGTTGTAGAGATGAGGTCTCGTCAAGTTGCCCAGGAGGGTCTTGAACCCTCGGGCTCAGGCAATCCACTCACCTCAGCCTCCCAAAGCGCTGGGATTACAGGCTGAGCCACCGAGCCTGGCCTTCTTTCCTCTTAAAAAATTTTTTTTTAGTGTTAGAGATAAAGTCTCGCTATGTTGCCCAGGCTGGTCTTGAACTTTTGACCTCAAGGAATCCTTTGGCCTCACCTTCCCAAAGTACTGGCATTACAGACATGAGCCACTATAGAAAACCTCTTTTTTCTTAATCGATCTCTCTGACACTCAATTTAAGAGATTAAACTTGTCAAAACTAAATAAAAAAAACCTCTAAATTTGAATCCTCAGTGTTGAGAAAAAAAATACCTTGTGGAAATTCTTTACAGAATCAAAGCTAATATATCATCAAAAAGGAAAAAAATACAAGCAAGGCTTTTGTAAAAAATTATGAAATGATATTTAGTTTTGTCTGTTAAAACGCTCTATTACTTATATTGGTTAAATATTACACAGTTACTTTTTTTTTTTTTTTTGAGTAGAAGTCTCACTCTGTAGCCCAGACTGGAGTACAGTGGCACACTCATGACCACTGCAGCAGCCTTGACCTGCTAGACTCAGGTGATCCTTCTGCCTCAACCTTCCAAGTAGCTGGAACCACAGGTGTAAGCCATCATGCTTGGCTAACTTTTGATTTATTATAGAGACAAGGTCTCACCTAGTTGCCCAGACCAGTCTTGAACTCCTGGACTAAGGCCATCCTCTCACCTGCACCTTCCAAAGTGCTGGGTTTATAGATGTGAGCCACCATTCCTGGCCACAAAGTTACTTTTGATAAAAACCTTTACCTTTCATGGTCATGTAGTTATTGGTATTGGTTTCATAAAGATTTGTTCTCCCTTCTACCTGAATATAATTGGAAAAATCGAATTTTTAACAATACTGCATTAAACATTTCATTTAATTAGACAAAACAATTTCAAGACAAGACAAAGACAAAAGTAAATTGTATGTTTTGCATGCAGAATTGATGCCTGCAGCCTCCTTCCTGAAAACTGGCCTGGTACTTGCTTTATGCACCAGGCAATCTCAGCCCTAGGGGTGAGAAAGAATATCCCTTCTTGGCAGTGCAGGAACACTGAAAAATGTGGATTTTTTTTTTATTATTTTATTTTTTTAGTTGGAGTCTCACTCTGTCACCCAGACTGGAGTGCAGTGGCCACTCCCAGCCACTGCAGCCTCGACCTGCTGGGCTCAGGCGATGCTTTCGCCTCAGCCTTCCAAGTAGCTGGAACTACAGGCGCGCGCTACCACGCCCAGCTAATTTTTGATTTATTGTAGAGATGAGGTCTCGCTAAGTTGCCCAGGCGGGTCTCGAACCCGCGGGCTCAGGCAACGCACTCACCTCAGCCTCCCCAAGCGAGGGATTACAGGCTGAGCTACCGAGTCTGGCTGGATATCTTTTTTAAAAAGCAAAAATAAAAACCGTTAAAATTATAAATACCGCAGATGAAACTTGGTAGAAGTGATTTAGATGGTTTGGTCTGTTCTCCACTGAGCTGAAACACACACACACACACACACACACACACACACACTAAATTAAAACCATGAGGATTTTATAAATCAACAGACAGAAGGACATTTGTAAGCCCCAGTATCATATCATTCCATTAAAAAAAAAAAAAAAGAGCATAGCCGGGCTCAGTGGCTCAGCCTGTAATCCCACGCCTTTGGGAGGTTGAGGTGAGTGGATTGCCTGAGCCCGCGGGTTCGAGACCAGCCTGGGCAGCGAGACCACATCTCTACAATAAATCAAAAAATCAGCCGGGCGTGGTAGCGCATGCCTGTAATTCTGGCTACTTGGAAGGCTGAGGTGGAAGGATCACCGGATCCCAGCAGATCGAGGCTGCGGTGGCCGGGAGCAGCCACTGCACTCCAGTCTGGGTGACAGAGTGAGACTCCAACTCAAAAAAAGGCGGGGGGGGGGCTGGGCATGGTGACTCTCACCCATAATTCTACCAGTTTGGGAGGCCGAGGTGAGAGGATTGCCTGAACCCAGGTGTTCGAGACCAGCCTGGGCAACTTGGTGAGACCTCATCTCTACAATAAATCAAAAAATTAGCCAGACGTGGTGGCTTGTGCCTGTAGTTCCAGTTACTTGGAAGGCTGAGGTGGAAGGATCACCTGAGTCCAGCAGGTCGAGTCTGTGGTGGCTGTGAGCATGCCACTGCACTCCAGTCTGGGTGACAGAGTAAGACTCCAACTCAAACAAAAAACAGAACAAACAAACAAACAAAAATTCATTGAGTTCATTCCATATCAATCAACATTTCATGTCATATCTCTGTACATAAAATGGCTCAAAGTAAAATGTAAAATCCACAGTACTGATGGAGGAAATTGTCAAGTAAATATAGTTAGATAAACCTGTCCTATAGGAGAGGAAACATGACCACAAGATGAAGTGTGAAAACCGAAGTGACATATGGCTCTGGCATTATTATAAGCCATATATCACGACCTACTGTTGAAGAAAGAAAAAAGAAAATCTCCACTCTGATAGAAATAAAAAATAAAAGGATCTCTTTTTCTACTTGTAGTACTCTAAATAAATAAAACCTTGAATATTTCCTGTAAGTTGCAAAGTCCTAAATGAAAATGACTTTGTCCTTGACTTTGCAATGCTATTTAATGCCTAAGGACATGCTGTGAATTTTATGCATACGGTAACCAAGATAAAATTGCTGTTTTCTACCATAAAGAGACTATTATATATTTGATAGTCTTCATAATATTACTTGTTTGTTTAAAAATAAAATACTTGTTTTATTTTTGTAATTTGTTGGGCCAGTTCTTTTGAAATTGGACTTCCTCACATTTCTTTGCAAGTAAATGCTGACTTCTGCTTTTTTCTACATGCTTTTGTTTCCAAACCTTTCTTTCATGCTCCACACACACAAATCAGCAGGTGATGGTACCTGCAGCTATATTTGGACTTTAGTGCTTCACTGTTCACTTTCAATGAAAGAGAATATTTCTGTTCTAGCTTTCTTAACAAAAGATCTAAAATTCAGCCCGAATCGATACATTGTCCTCTATATTTGTCATCTACATGGAGGATTTAAATATTTCTAGCTCAGGAGGACTCAAGATTATTTCATCCCTGCTGCTAATCCTGATCTAATCTATGTTCTTGTGTTGTTGAATGTGCCTATATATGAGTCAGTAATTCAGTAACAGGCTTAATTTCTTAACATCTTATGTCCTGTGTTGCTTTTGGTGTCTTGTAGCCAGTCTTCCTCAATAGTTTTGCACTGCATCATTGCCTGCCCTCTCTCCTGCTTGACAGACTCCCTCTGTTTACTGACACAATTTCCTAAATTGATTTATCCACTAGTAGAGATCTAGTTTTAGACTCTGAGCTGACAGCTTACCTGAGCTTACGTTTGTTTTTGGTTGTTGCTGTCTTCAGATTCTAAAAACATCATCTAGACCTTCCATCACCTCCAGCCAGGCCTATTCCCCCAGGGACTGCCTTAAAGAGTAGATTTCTTTTCAAGTTCCATCTTCTTCCCATATATTTCCTTTCTGACAGTTAGAGATGCCATATACTAACATATGACAACTGATAAGTTAACAAAGAAAAATGTTATTTCAAGATAAGCTCAGGGAAAGCTTTTTGGAGGACAGTCAGCTAAGATTAGTCTTGATGATGGATAGTCTATAGAGTATATGGATGATGGGATAAAGTAGCAGAAAGTAGAGTGGACATATGTGGACATTCCAGGTAGAAGCAGTGTGAGTAAAACCATAAAGAGAGGAAGTGAGATGGTGTCTACAAAGCTATGCAAATAATTCAGGTTATTTGGGTCATCAATGTTGAGGGGACATAGGTTTATGAAAAGCAATGGTTAGGTTGAGTGTGGTGGCTCACGCCTCTAATCCCAACACTTTGAGAGGCAGAGGTGAGAGGATTGCCTGAGTTCAGGGGTTCAAGACCAGCCTGGGCAACTTGGTGAGACCTTGTCTCTACAATAAAACAAAAAATTAGCCGGGCATGGTGCTTGTAGTTCCAGCTACTTGGAAGGCTGAGGTGGAAGGATTACCTGAACCTAGCAGGTCAAGGCTGCGGTGGCCGTGAGTGTGCCACTGCCCTCCAGCCTGGGTGACAGAGAGAGTTTCCGACTCAAAAAAAAAAAAAGTGAATGCTATGATTAATCAGAATGTGAGCACTGTTGGAAAATGTGATGCCAGCTGAGTGACTCATGAAAGAGGTAATAATTCGGCAGGGGGAGTGGCTTCTCAATTATAAACATGTCCAAAGGTCACTGAAAGTCAAGACTATTCTTCAGTCAAAAACTCATTTAAATTATATCGACCTCTGATGACCTTCAGAGAGCTCCAGCTAGATGGATGGATGATAAGAGAATCTGAGAAAGCAACGGGGCAAATCTTTTTGCAAATTCCTGTTATATCATATATCTAAGATTTCAACTGAGTCCAGTGATTTGTTTCTTCTAACTATAGTCAAAACTCTGGGTACAACCCTATTGGAACAATAAATGTAGTTGTAATAAATGACAGAGAGCAGTCAAAAAGAATCAAGAAGCAAAATATACAAGTATAAAGATCAACTATATTAGGTCTTCCATCAAACTTCTCCAATATTTTCATGTCAGAGCCCTTTCTAACTTTCTCCAACTGGGTAGGCCCCTTCTATTTGCTAAACCAGTTCTCTGATGGTAACTACCTGTCTCTATAGTCTCCGAGTTGACTCACCCTGTTTGCTGAAAAATGGCATTTTTAGACTGCTAATAATAATCCACATATAAAGAAGAAACTGAGATTTTATCAAATAAAAGATTATAATCAAGGACTAATAAATAATACCATCATTACATAGTGTTTCACTATTTAGGGATTAGTTAAATGCAACATTATAGAGGCCTGAAAAGACAACTACAAAATAATATAAAAATAGTTGAAGACTAGAAATTATCTCTACCAACTAACGCTGTGATTTAGCTGTTTTTTTTTTTTCCCTCACCTGAGTAGTAATTTTTTTTAAGCTTTCAGTTCCTTATATTACAGGGAGAAAAGAGTCAAGCGCACATTAGAAAAAGCAGATGATCATGCTGGGCTCGGTGGCTCAGCCTGTAATTCCGCGCCTTTGGGAGGCTGAGGTGAGTGGATTGTCTGAGCCTGTGGGTTCGAGACCTGCCTGGGCGGGGAGACCTCATCTCTACAATAAATCAAAAAATCAGCCGCGTGTGGTAGCGCATGCCTGTAATTTCGGCTACTTGGAAGGCTGAGGCGGAAGGATCACCGGAGCCCAGCAGGCGAGGCTGCAGTCTGGGCGGCAGAGTGAGACTCCAACTCAAAAAAAAAAAAGAAAAGAAAAAGTGGATGTGCTGGGTTCGGTGGCTCAGCCTGTAATCCTGGGCCTTGGGAAGCTGAGGTGAGTGGATTGCCCGAGCCCACAGGTTCGAGACCCACCTGGGCAACTTGGTGAGACCTCATCTCTACAATAAATCAAAAAATTAGCTGGGCATGGTAGCGCGCACCTGTAATTCCAGCTACTTGGAAGGCTGAGGTGGAAGGATTGCCGGAGTCCAGCAGGTCGAGGCTGCGGTGGCCGGGAGCGGCCACTGCACTCCAGTCTGGGCGGCAGAGTGAGATTCCAACTCAAAAAAAAAAAAAAAAGAAAAAGAAAAAGCGGATGACAATCATTTCTAGTTTCAGTTCCTAATTTCTGTAAATTAACTACCATTTTTGTAAACAATTTTTTTAAAATGTCTCTTTTGTTGTTGTTGTTTAGGTGAGCTCTCATTATTTTGCCAGGCACTGGCTTTGAACTCCAGGGTTCAAAGGATTCTCTTGCTTCAGCCTCTCCAGGCGCATGCCACCGTGCCCAGCTATTAATGTCTTTATTAAAGCATTTTTAATCCTACTGATCTAGCTATTGTATCAAATAAATAGCTAATTCCATTGGGGAAGGATTAGGGACTGACAAGTGAAAATCTATATTGCATTTGGGTAAGGGCTACAAAATTTCAACTGTCAAAATAAAGGAGAGATTAAAGTCATGATAATGACTTAGAAGACAAGGTGAGGTAGAAATATGAACTAAGGAAAATGACTCAACACATTCAGCAACATAAAACCGTGGACTAAATTCATCCTGACAGTTGTTGTGCTTCCTCCTACTGCTGGACTAAAGTAAGTTACAAACAAAACACATGAGGGGACCAGGCTGACATATGGTCAAATGCTTTCTGTGCAATATATCTGTTTCCATATTAACTTATCAGTCACACTGCACTTTGGAAATTTTTGTTATTCCTGCTTATCTATTTTTGTGAAGCAATGTGGTTTAAATGAAAAGAGCACTGAATTGTCAGCCAGGCATTGCAGTTCTAGTTCAAGATTTATCACCTAATTGTTTCGTGATTTGGAGCAAGTACCTTAATCGTCTCTCTTCAATTGTAAAGTTTCTGCTTCCCTACAGGATCCTATTGAGTATTCGTGGTAAGCTGAAGACAATATGGCGTATATGGGTCTAACAGAGACTGGAAAATCACTTAGAAAAATAAATTGCAGAGAAAGTCGGGCTGCACGAGAAGGTGTGGTAAGACGGTAAGCCATGAAAATCTCATCAAGACCTCACAGTTCTTCATTGATCTACACACACTGAGCACTTGCATGTGGTAGGAACTTTGCAAGGTTCTGAGGATACGGAGGTGAATACCACTGTATGTGCCTGTCTTGACTTTGCAGGCTGAAGGAGCAGATTTGGAGAGGTTTGGATATCACCATGCCAAAGTTGTTCCTCCCCTTCTTTTTGACATATGCTGTCAAGAAAAAAGCACACAGCGGGCTTGGTGGCTCAGCCTGTAATCTCGCACCTTGGGAGGCTGAGGTGAGTGGATTGACTGAGCCCGCGGATTCGAGATCAGCCTGGGCAACTTGGCGAGACCTCACCTCTACAATAAATCAAAATGAGCCGGGTGTGGTAGTGTGCGCCTGTAGTTCCAGCTACTCAGAAGGCTGAGGCGGAAGGATCGCCGGAGCCCAGCAGGTCGAGGCTGCGGTGGCCGGGAGCGGGCCGCTGCACTCCAGTCTGGGTGACAGAGTGAGACTCCAACTCAAAAAAAAAAAAAAAAATTAAAAAAAATAAAAAACTTGCAGGGTGTGGTAGCACGCACCTGTAGTTCTAGCTACTTGGAAGGCTGAGGCTGAAGGGATCGCCGGAGCCCAGCAGGCGAGGCTGCAGTGGCCAGGAGCGGCCACTGCACTCTAGTCTGAGTGACAGAGTGAGACTCCAACTCAAAAAAACAAAAACAAAAACAAAAAAAGAAAAAAGCACACATAAGCAAAAAGTGCTTCATTTTTGAAAAAAAAGTCACGACTATTTTCTAGGAGAAATAAAACAAACAACGATGTGTGAACAGGTATAGAAAATGCTAGAGTGATACAGAAAGGTACATGTTGTCATCCAGGCTGGAATGCATCCTTCTACCTCAGCCTCTCGAGTAGCTGGGACTACAGATGAACGCCACCATATTCAGCTAAATTTTTAATTTGTTTGTAGAGACGAGGTCTTACTATGTTGCCTAGGCTGGTCTCGAACTCCTAAGCTCAAGCAATCCTCCCGCCTCAGCTTCCCAAAGCCCTGGAATCACATATGTAAGCCACCATGCCTGGCCTAGGATAATATATATATATTTTTTGAGTTGGAGTCTTACTCTGTCACCCAGACTGGAGTGCAGTGGCCGCTCCCGGCCACCACAGCCTCGACCTGCTGCGCTCCGGTGATCCTTCCGCCTCAGCCTTCCAAGTAGCTGGAACTACAGGCGCGCGCTACCACGCCCGGCCGATTTTTTTATTTATTGTAGAGATGAGGTCTCAGCAAGCTGCGCAGGTGGGTCTTGAACCCGCGGGCTCAGGCAATCCACTCACCTCAGCCTCCCAAGGCGCGGGATTACAGGCTAAGCCACCGAGCCCGGCTAATATTTTTAAAAGATATAAATTATGCACATGTTTAATGTTTCTATACAAGGCTGAAGGTAAATATTACCATGATAAAGGGACATCTACCAATATGTTTTCTCCAGAGTGAGAAAGCATTAGGGAATACAAGACTCTATGCTGTTACCCAAGAGCCCAGACAGGCATGTGAAGTCACAGAAGAGAAATCACAAAATAGGAATTACCGCATGTTCTCAATCATAAGTGGACCCTGAACATTTATCATAATACAACATGAAAGTGATTGGCGGTAGCAAGTCACCGCCGGGGGTGGGGAACATATAACACTAACAAGGGTACCTGACGCCAAACCAGGTAACGTGAGGACCAACGGGAGGCCCAAACTTCACCTGTACAGTGACCACTTATATACCTAACCCTGAATTGTACCCCACATCTTTAAAATTAAAAAAAGAAAAAAAAAAAAGAGAGGAATTTCCCAAGACTGTGACGCATACGATCAAGAGCTAGTGGGTAGAAACAACAGTCTTTAAACTAGATACAAATCAGAAGATTGATGGGTTAGGCCATTGCAAAGGCAGTAGTATTATGTAAATATAAAAGGTCACTATTAAAATGTACAATGAAGCCGGGCGCGGTGGCTCACGCCTGTAATTCCAGCACTTTGGGAGGCAGAGGCGAGAGAATTACCTGAGACCAGGGGTTTGAGACCAGCCTGGGCAACTTGTTGAGACCTCGTCTCTACAATAAATCAAAAAATTAGCTGGATGTGGTGGTGTGCACCTGTAGTTCCAGCTACTTGGAAGGATCACCTGAGCCTAGCAGGTTGAGGCTGTGGTGGCCATGAACTTGCCATTGTACTCCAGCCTGGGCGACAGATTAAGACTCCAACTCAAAAAAAAAAAAGTGTACAGTGAACACTGGATGTGGTGGCTCACAACTGTAATCCCAGTACTTTGGGAGGTGGAGATGAGAGGATTGCCTGAGCTCAGGGGTTTGAGACCAGCCTAGACAACTTGGTGAGACGTTTTCTCTACAATAAATTAAAAAAAAAAAATCAACCGGTTATGATGGTGCCTGCCTGTGATTCTGGCTACTTGGAAGGCTGAGGTGGAAGGTTCACTTGAGCCCAGTAGGTCGAAGCTGTGGTGGCTGCGAATGTGCCACTGTACTCCAGCCTGGGTGACAGAGTGAGACACTAAATCAATAAAATAAAAGAAAATGTACGACAAAGGTCCCATGAAAATATTTATTTTGGACCAAAACAGAAAACATGGCTTTTTTTTTACATTAAAAAGATTATTTAAAATCTCAGGGGCCCCTTGGGGGTTTTTGGGGTTCCAAGTAATTTAACCAAAAGTGAGAGTGACATAATCAAGTCTGTATCCAGTCAAAAAATGAAATGGAAAACTAAAGAACTGAATTGGTTACTTTCTCCCAAATACTGAAAAATAAAAAAAAACCACAAGAGTGTGATAGATTTCAGATATTAAACAGCAAACAGGAAAAATGGATTTCAGGTGATAGAGGTGGGAAAGAAGACAAATAATGTGGCTCCAAATGAAACAATACTCATGAAGAAAGAAGCAACTCAATGATCACTCTTTTTCAGGAAAGAATGCGTGCCTCAGCTCAGCACTGTAAAGGCAGAACAAAGAAAAGAGTGTATGGATAAATCAATAGAGGAACGTGATCCAAGATACGGGTTTGACAGGCCCAATGACATAGGCCATGAGGCCTGGAAGAACTAGGAGGATAGGAGCAGGGCAAAAACAACAGGACCAGAGATAAGAGGGAACAGCCAAAGGAGAGAAATTGAAGGGAGTGTAAGGGAAAGGAAATGATTGTTATATTATTTTATCAATGTTTTCCATGTGCCAAGGTGCTTACATTTACCCCTGAAGGTGGTACTTTTTTTGGAGAGCAGAATGTGAGAATTTCTAATGGATATTATCTTAAGCGAAATATGAAGTTACTTGAGGGCAAATTCTCTGCTGATAGCAGTTATTCAAAGGAGATTATAGTTGCATCTCAGAGAAAGGAGAATAGAACCAGAAGCCAAATAATAGCAAATGATAGAATATAAAATTGAAGCGGATACATTTTTTTGTATGTGCTAACAGTCTGAATTGTAAATAATAAAACAGAAAGAAAAAGGAGAGAAAAGCAACAAAATAACAAATAACAGTACTTTTGGATAATACTATGATGGCTATACTTTATTTTCAGAAATATTATCTCAATTGAACTTCAGCACTTCCTTGTTACAAATAATGGTGCCTTTTCTAATAATGTCAAAATTCACTTCTCAAAACTTGAAAAACTGGCAGTACCACATGCAGGATGAACAAATTCTTGTTAGATATGGGAAGACATTTAAAATATAAGATATACATTTAAAATATAGAATATACATTTAAAAGTTAGAACGTGGCTGAGGTGAGTGGATTGCCTGAGCCCGCGGGTTCGAGATCCACCTGGGCAGCGAGACCTCATCTCTACAATAAATCAAAAAATCAGCCGGGCATGGTAGTGCATGCCTATAATTCTGGCTACTTGGGAAAGGGTGAGGCGGGAAAGG